>CM048745.1:129281822-129284322 GCA_026315105.1 Locusta migratoria | reverse complement strand
CTGTTTGGTTGGCACTTAGGCGTACCCTCCGATGCTATCCTTATAAAATCCATCGGCATCATGAACTGTTACCTGGTGATTTAGTGAAGCGGAGGGCATTAGCGGTGTGGGCATTTCAAAAGATGGCGGAATATGGCGATTGGTTGAGTAATGTGTTGTGGACCAACAAAGCTCATTTCACGCTCTGAGGGTTGGTCTGTCAACGCCCACAACTGCAGAATTTGGGCTACCGAAAATCCTAGAACTGTCGTGGAAACTACATTCCTGAAGAGGGGCAGCAGCCTTTTCAGTAGTTACAGGGGCAACAGTCTGGATGATTGACTGAGCTGGCCTTGTAACATCAGCTAATGTGGCTTTGCCACACAGCTACTGCGAACGGCTGAAAGCAAGGGGAAACTACAGCCGTTAACTTTCCTGAGGACATGCAGCTCTACTGTATGAACATATGATGATGGCATCCTCTCGGGTAAAATATTCCGGAGGTAAAATAGTCCCCCATTTGGATCTCCGGGCGGGGACTACTCAGGAGGATGTGATCATCAGGAAAGACAACACTGGCATTCTACGGATCGGAGCGTGGAATGTTAGATCCCTTAATCGGGTAGGGAAGCTAGAAAATTTAAAAAGGAAAATGGATAGGTTGAAGTTAGATATAGTGGGGATTAGTGAAGTTCGGTGGAGAGAGGAACAGGGTTTCTGGTCAGGCGAGTACAGGATTATAAATACAAAATCAGTTGGGGGTATTACAGGAGTAGGTCTGATAATGAATAAGAAAATAGGAATGCGGGTAAACTACTATCAGCAACACAGTGATCGCATTATCGTAGTCAAGATAGATACGAAGCCAACACCGACCACAGTAGTACAGGTTCATATGCCAACGATGAGGAGATCGAAGAAATATATGAGGAGCTAAAGGAAATTATTCAGGAAATTAAGGGAGAGGAAAACTTAATTGTTATGGGAGACTGGAATTTGGTAGTAGGACAAGGAAGGGAAGGGAAAATAGTAGGTGAATATGGTCTGGGCAAAAGGAATGAAAGAGGAAGCCACCTGGTAGAATTTTGCACGGAACATAATTTGGTTATAACACACATCTGGTTTAAGAATCACAAAAGAAGGTTGTATACGTGGAAGCGACCAGGAGACACCGGGAGATACCAGATAGATTTTATAATGGTAAGGCATAGATTTCGGAACCAGGTTTTAAACTGTAAAACATACCCAGGGGCAGATATAGACTCTGACAATAACTTGTTAGTTATGAACTGTAGGCTAAAACTGAAGACTCTACAAAAAGGTAGGAAAATAAGGAGATGGGACCTGGATAAGTTGAAGGAACCTGAAGTTCTTAAGAATATCAGAGGGAGCTTTAGGCAACAATTGACATAAACGGGGGGGAAATAAAATAGTAGAGGAGGAATGGGTGGCATTGAGAGATGAAATAGTGAAGGCAGCAGAGGACAAAATAGGTAGGAAGGCAAGACCTACAAAAAAATCCTTGGATACTAAATTTAATCGATGAAAGGAGAAAATATAAAAATGCAGTAAATGAAACAGGCAAAATGAAGTACAGACAAGAAAGAAATGAGATTGACAGGAAGTGCAAAATGGCTAATCAGGAGTGTGGCTAGAAGGCAAATGCAGGGATGTAGAAGAATGTATAAATAGGGGAAAAATAGATACAGCCTACAGGAAAATAAAAGAAACATTTGGGGATAAGAAAAACAGCTCTATGAATATGAAGGACACTGATGGAAAACCAGTTCTCAGCAAAGAAGGGAAAGCTGAAAGGTGGAAAGAGTATATAGAGGGGCTCTACAAAGGAAATGAACTTCGAGACAATATTGTAGGAAGGGAAGAGGATGTAGATGAAGATGAAATAGGAGATACTGTACTGAGAGAAGAATTTGACAGAGCCCTGAAAGACCTCTTTTTCCCAAAGAAGCCACCACTGATGGTGAAAGCTCGAATGTTTGTGTGTTTTTGTGTGTGTTTGGTGTTTCTGTCGACGAGCCTGTACTTTAGGTAAGTCAAAAATCTATATTTTATACCATTTTCCCACCTGGAAAGTCTCCTATTACTTGCAGGAGATTTGGTTAAAGTTCAAACTAAACAAGAAATTATTTAGGCTGAATATTTTAATGGAAGGGTAGTGAAAGACCTTGGCAGTAGGATAAGTTGGAAGAAATAGTGAGGATGTAGTAAATGACAATGGTGAAAGATGGAGGAATAGTGTTTCAAAATAAGTTTTGAAACTTAACACCTGAAGGATAGGCACCCACATGACTCGGTATATTTAACACTGTTGCATTACACTGCGTACACCTACACAGAAAAACATGCACCCTCAATGTAGTCACTGTTGGCCATTGTTAATGTTTGCCAACATTAGTACAGCTGCTGAAAGTACCACCGAAAGCAGTTGACAAGATTGTCCTGTATGGCTTCTCTTGTGGTCATCATGAACCCTTTGGGCAACCAAAATCGCATTCACATA